>OU015470.1:5566770-5609270 GCA_907164805.1 Brachyptera putata | reverse complement strand
ATTCCAACTATCAGTCTAAGATTTGATGTAATCGCACACAGATTGCATTTACTGCTTTCTTACTGAATGTGGCCGACTATTCCAATTAAGATGTAGAAAGTTACTAAAAAGAGAGGTTAATTAAAGATTCAATCACAAATCACATGATTTACTGAACCAAAACTTATTTATACGTATATTTATATTGTGTTTAACGACGAAATGAACTGTACTGATGACGAAGATAATTGACGTCTGTGAATTATTTATGAGATGACGGGATGATGAGATTGAAGTGTATTTTATTGGGTGTTTTTAGATAGTGGGAAGGAGTCGGTCGTGGCATATTGTTTAAGAACCATCCCAGTTTTGATCACACTGAACCACACTGGTTCCCACTTCCCACCGTCCTTCAGGAGACCGGTGTTCGATTCCCGCCACGTTCGACCATCTTGACAGGGGTTTCTCGTGGTTTCCCTCCGTCGCTCAGGTCAATACTGGGATGGTTCCTTAAACAACAGGCCAGGACCAACTTCTTCCCACTGTCCAAAAAAACTAATAGAAGTAACCTTTCATCTCATCATCCCATCATCTCATATATTATTCACCGACGCCAATAGATCGTAGCCATCAATACAATGCGTCGGTAAACCCAATATAAATAAATAAACGCGTTTGAAGCGGTTGAACCGATCAGGGAGAAAAACTTATCATAACCAACTTGTATGAGCCAGATCGACTAATCGCACGAACCATCCGACATGTGGAAAGCATTTTGTCGCATTTTTGTTCAAAAACTTCCAAAAATTCAATTTTTTCGAAAGTGGTGAAACCGATTTCTTCCCAAAACTATACAGTTCTAAGTTGGTTAAGTATGTGCGTCCACAAAAAAATTCATATTGATCAATCAAACATTGCGACCTGTGCAAAATATACAAAAAAAACAAAAAAAAAGAGAAAGATACATCTCTGACCCCATAGGAGTCTTCGCTTCGCTCATCCAATAAACAATACTCAGCCTTGGCTGACTGTTTAAATAGTCAAACAATTGGAAAGGTTCATTTCTGATCAGCATTTTCGAAATACAATATTGTTCATTTCATTTGTCGCCTCTCAAATAGATGTTTCTATTCCCTGTATTTACCATTCTACAACCAACCCACCCCTATGAGAGAGATGTTTGCATAATCGTTAGTACAGACCTTGATCCTGTTATAATTTAATTAGCGCTGATAACATAGACTGTTTGACCGACTGGGCCGCATGGGCGGGGCACGTTCATTATGTATAGGGTGGGTCGTAACACCTTTTGTATGTAGCTTGATCGAGTTGAAATTCACAGGGTGACTTTAAGTTATTTCAAAGATGTATTATGTTTTTAAATAACGTTGGGGTTATGATTTGTTACACGGATAATGTGTTCGTTTTGTTGATAGATTTTATTTTAAAAATATGTACGCACGAAATTTAAAAAAATTCAATCTGATTTTAAAGGAAGGCAAAATAAGAATTATTAAAAGATCATGTAGCTTGATCGAGTTGAAATTCACAGGGTGACTTTAAGTTATTTCAAAGATGTATTATGTTTTTAAATAACGTTGGGGTTATGATTTGTTTCACGGATAATGTGTTCGTTTTGTTGATAGATTTTATTTTAAAAATATGTACGCACGAAATTTAAAAAAATTCAATCTAATTTTAAAGGAAGGCAAAATAAGAATTCTTAAAAGATCATGTAATTTGGAAAAATTCATTTTTATTTTTGGATTAGGCCTACATGAAGTTTTGTCAACCTTTTCAAATAATAACGATTAAAATATGTCACATTTTCTCATTCCTGGATTGTATTCGTAATTTGAAGAGAGAGATTGGAATATCATTCGATATTTAAATATTTACAACAATCAAATATTGATAGTTCTTTTCAATCTTGAGAATGTTGTCCCCCTAAATAACGTATAGTGTTGTATATCATCACGTTAATCGCTTCATTCCTCTAATATGAGAATTCCATGCAATTTCAGAATTCACATAAATACAATTGTTTGTTAATGTTTTAATTAAATTGAATCTATTACAGTCATAAACATTTCTCAGTGACGTATTCGCTCTTTAAGCCAAAACAAAAATCACGCGAACGTTTTTTTTTTATATTGTACGATTCTCCGTTTTTATGGTAACTGCTTTTTATTTCGACTATTCAGAACATGTTGCGTAGTAACTATTTAATAAGATTCCAAAAAACTACAATAGTTAATTTCTATGAAGATTGAAATAATTCGCAATCTACTATATTTTAATCTTTTTAAGCAGTTCAAAGAGAAACTTCTAATCGCCAGTATTAGGGGAGGCTCAGCATTGCAAGAGACGCAATATTCAATATGCAATATTCAATATGATACTAGTTTCGTGGGGTGAGGTATTTGGTTTATTTTAATTAATCTTATTTTTTTTTCATATATATATATTGTGTATTGGATGAGCGAAGCGAAGACTCAATTACACTTGACCCGAAAAAAATGTACATGTTTTATTTTTTTTTTTTTTTTTTTTTTTTTTTTTTTTTTTTTTTTTTTTTTTTTTGTTCGCGCTCTACAGGTCAGCCGAAAATTCAAATTCGATTGAAACTTGGCATGCCCATGTGTCATCATCTGGATTGAATCCCATTAGTTTTTATACGCAATCGGTTGCACCACTTCTGAGAAAACTAATTTTCCATTTTCCAACTAACCCATAAGAATAAGCCAGAGAAGAATTTCATAAAAAAAATGTCCTTCAAAAAATTTCAAATTTTCACCAAATTTCAATATAATAATGATACATATTATTCCGAACTTTCATTGGAATCCAACCAGTCGTTTTGATATAAAATATTATATAATGACAAAAAAAAGCAAAAGAAGAATTTTCGTACAAAAAATGTCTTTCGAAAAAATTCAAATTTTCACCAAATCTCAATATAATGATGATACAGATCATTTCGAACTTTCAATAAAATCCAATCAGTCGTTTGGATATAAAAAATTATATAATGACATTTTTACACATCGTTTTGAAGCTATTAAGAAAACCTATTAAATCCAAGCAACAAGTGTCACCAATTAATGGAAAACGATTAAAACAAGGCCTTCTTTACTATAGAAGAAATTATTGAGAATGAGTAATGAATATAAAAGGTGGTTCTCAAGGTGTATATATGTATACAGCTGTCATCACGTTTCATATAGTAGTCTAATATTACAATATAATATAATATTAAATTGCATCTACTATTTCCTTCATGAGAATAGTCTACGAATCAAACCAACCAATGGAAAGATTGATTTTTAGCTTGAATGCCGTCAAAACAGCAACTTGATATAACAATTTTTGAAAGAATTCAATGTCATTCATTAGCTCATCCATCAACGCGGAAACACATAACGCGTTTTCCTAATTGATGTTAATATTGGTTTCTTATTGTTGTTGGAGTAAATTGTGTATATGTATTTTTTTTTCATTTGTGTATTAGTCATATAATTTACCATATAATTTTCCAAACACCTTTATAATAAGGTAATGATTTTGTAAAAAAAATTGGAAATGAAGCAATTATTATTATTATTATAGAAGCTAAAAATCTTTTTTGTCTCTAAAATTGATTTAGTCAGAGTTGTAGATGTATTAATTAATATTTATGTATCTACTAACATATATTCGAAGCTCTCGAACTCAAAAATAGACGTATAGTTACGTATTCACTTTTCAGAATTCATAGATATTCATATTTTTCGTATTGTATAAGTATTTTTCTATCAAATAAGTATTCATCAATGCTTTCAAAGGCCATTCATATCAGCTCAGTTCAATATACGAAGCTTGAATACGCAATAAGCATAATGCATATATTCTTACACAGCCTTATAAATAGCCAGATATCATTCTTTCTCGATTCTTTCTGCGACCGTTATTTGCAACAGTACATATCGAATATTCGATTCTACACACAGTAATAAATCGTAAAACAATGATTCTGCACTGACTTTCTAAAAAATTCACTATTCCATCTTCACTTTTAGACAAAATCATAATTTATTTTTTGAGGGACTCATCATCATTTGTTCATAATCGTCTTTATTAGACGAGCTTTAGCGAGGATTCAATTTGACATACTGAAAAAAATTGATGTTCGTTTTTATGTTTTTTTTTTGTTTGTTTGTTTGTTTGTTTTTATGTTTTTTTGTCGGTTCTCCACAGGTCAAACGGCCACAGCTATCAACTTCAAACTTTTTTTCAATATGGTTCCTCATCTAACTTAGATTTGTATAGTTTTGTGGCATTAGCGGGGAGTAACTTTTTTTTTATGAATTCTAGAAATTTTAGAAATTTCAAAAATACCCATCAGAATAACCCAGCGGGAAAAAAAGAAAATATTTTTATTTTCCAAAAAATGAAATTTTGCGTGAAGTTGAATTACATTTTGATACACATTTCTAAAAAATTTCAGCTTGATCGGGTCAGCCATTTTGAGAAAAAACATAAAATGTGCTAAATTGGTACCACTCGAAGCAGTTTTTACCCATACTATTACTATTCGCTCGTCTAACAACGCATATATGGCGTTTTCCTAGTAATAATATAACTTAGGTCCGGTTTTACGAATTTCACTCATATAGTTAGGATCGACTCTCGCTTCTCTTTACTTTCAGATAATTCCTTATTATATAATTGAATAATTATAATAGAATGAAAATCATTCATTTTGATGATCCAACGATCACTCATGGAAATGAATATTTGAATTGATTTTACCAACGCACTGACTGATGATTAAGATCTATTGGCGACGTTGAACGATGAATGAGGTGATTGGAATAAGAGATGTATTTCATTAGGTGTTTTGGATAGTGGGGAGAGAACGGTCGCAACCTCTTTTATATAGATGAAAACCATGAAAAACCTCTGTCATTATAGTCGACCATGGCGGGAATCGAATCCCGGACGATTTAGCACGCATGCTAGTAACTTATCTAGCCATCACAAGAAAAATTATTGAAAAATATACATCAATACTGGGTTTAACGACGTTTTATTCTGATGACTAGAATCTATTGGGGCGTCGATGAATGATATATGAGATTATGGGATTCTGAAGATTATTCAATTATGTGTTTTTGTATAGTGGAAAGAGGTCGATCGTGTTCTGTTATTCAAGAACCATCCCAGTATTGATCCGAACGATAAAAGAAAACCACGAAAAAACCTGCCAGGATGGTCAACCATGGCGGGAATCGAAACCGGGTCTCCTATGAATGACGATTCACTGTGATGGGCACTCGACCACTCGTCTTAATAATTCACAATTTAAATAAAAGTGGATTACATAATTATTTGATCTCTACAAACAGAATTCCTCGTTCCCCTCCCACTCACTCAGTAATTACGATCGCTTTCGTGCCCTGTAGGAAGAAGGCTGTGGGAGACTTCTAGGGGTTGGAATTGTATGTATTTGGAAGGCGGTGGTGTACTGCAACTGACGTGTGTAGTTATTGGTACATTTACTTTCATTAATTTCCCGGTTTCCTCGATTCGTTCCAAAAAAAAAAACACCTACGCAGAATATAACGAATTCATCGATTTCGAAATTAAATCCAGTTTATACGGAAATTGTATTTTAGCTAGGAATGAAAAGCTGTCCGCCCACACATGAACGTATTGGTTGTGCAATGTTTGGTGAGAGTTGAAAGTTTATACGTTGGTTCAAACTTGTTGAAAACTTTTAAGAAAGATTCGAAACTTTTCTCACAACTTTAGAAGAGAATTGGGTCAGTTTTATTTGTGAATACGTTTGAATAGAATAGATGGTGTAAGAACTTTACGGATAAATAAAAGAGAATTTTTGTTTTTGGACCAGACCAATAACAAATAATATTTGTTTTGAAAAGTTGAAAGCAATGCTGACTTGGTCAATGACTTTGCTGTGAAGTAAAATATTGTACGATAATAATTTGTTTCTGACGAATCCAAATTTTACTTTCAAATTTTCTTCAATATCATATAATTATAGAAATATATAGAAATCCCTGACATATATTTTTTTATTATTTTTCTTCAATTAGGGATGAGGGTGAAAATTCAGTTCAATTCGGACGAACACAATGAGGATAGGGTGGTGCTACCATATATATAGTAAGCCTATAACCCCAAAAATAATAGATCAAACATAAAAACCAAAAATATTGTCAGACCATGCCTACATAATATCAATTAAATTTCAACCAACTGATTCACAAATGCCCATCATTCCGTCAACATTCAATCATATCCCCCCATTCCATCTCATAAACACATATATACATGTCATTTAAACTCCACTAAATACAAACTAAACAGTAATCATGAACGAGGGTCGAACCCCTGTCCTGTACGTCTGACAACAATTACTTGGTTAATGAGCAATTAAGTGCGTTTTGGTCGCCGCGTGATGCATAGAGAGTTTTGTTTCATAATGCTAATGAGTTGACACAACATTCGCCGTTACTGTGTAGAGGAAATGACGTGACGTATCCTGTGGCCCAATCATGTTCACATTCATTCAATAACCCATGCCCGGCCGGCCGTACTAGTTGTGGTGCTAACATTGACCTTTGACGCCTGCGATCGCACTAGTTCTCTAACACTGCATGCATTGCTGGCAATGGTAGTAGTGCTAGTGCTAGTAGTGCTAGTAGTAGTGCATGCGTTGCTGGCAATGGTACTAGTGCTAGCACTGACATACGTTGCTGGCAATGGTAGTAGTACAAGCGTTACTGGCAATGGTAATAGTGCTGACATTGACATGCGTTGCTGGCAATGGTACTAGTGCTAGCATTGACATACGTTGCTGGCAATGGTAGTAGTACAAGCGTTACTGGCAATGGTAGTGGTGCTAGTAGTAGTGCATGCGTTACTGGCAATGGTAATAGTGCTAGCACTGACATGCGTTGCTGGCAATGGTAATAGTGCTAGCACTGACATACGTTGCTGGCAATGGTACTAGTGCTAGCACTGACATGCGTTGCTGGCAATGGTACTAGTGCTAGCACTGACATACGTTGCTGGCAATGGTAGTAGTGCTAGCACTATTACCATTGCCAGTAACGCATGTCAGTGCTAGCACTATTACCATTGCCAGCAACGTATGTAAGTGCTAGCACTATTACCATTGCCAGTAACGCATGTCAATGCTAGCACTAGTACCATTGCCAGCAACGTATGTCAGTGCTAGCACTATTACCATTGCCAGCAACGCATGTCAGTGCTAGCACTACTACCATTGCCAGTAACGTATGTCAGTGCTAGCACTATTACCATTGCCAGCAACGCATGTAAGTGCTAGCACTAGTACCATTGCCAGCAACGCATGTCAATGTCAGCACTATTACCATTGCCAGCAACGTATGTCAGTGCTAGCACTAGTACCATTGCCAGCAACGCATGTCAGTGCTAGCACTACTACCATTGCCAGTAACGTATGTCAGTGCTAGCACTATTACCATTGCCAGCAACGCATGTCAGTGCTAGCACTATTACCATTGCCAGCAACGTATGTCAGTGCTAGCACTGACATACGTTGCTGGCAATGGTAATAGTGCTAGCACTGACATACGTTGCTGGCAATGGTACTAGTGCTAGCACTGACATACGTTGCTGGCAGTATAGTTAGTACTAGTGCTAACATTGATAAGCGAAGGATTGATTGCCAGGATGACCATAGTGAGGTAAACCGGGACAAACCATTGCTCTAACGGCGTTGGCTTCATAACAACCCCTAAACGGTCTAGAGAATCGAAATCTGTTTTCTTGTCCGAAGTCATATTTATAATTTCCATATTGTTTTTTGAAATATTTATTTCGAAGGGAATGATACGGACGCATGTTGTAAATAGTTATTATAAATCTGGTTGAATTAAACACAATTATTCAAATAATATTTAACAAACACTGCAAATTAAACTTGTCTTAAGTTTACATTTCGAGTTGTGTTGAAAATGTGTAAGTTTCTGTTAACACTAAGTAGGATTTTCCCTCAAAGGATTCTCTGGATGTGAAATGTAAATATCATGCACGCAGGCATTAGACCATGGACGTTATAATTACACGTCATGGAAGATGAGGAAGGGGGAGGGGGTGCACACTTGCTGATTGCAATCCTAACTTGGTGCAAACATTGCACCGTCCCTCCCTCCCCCTTCATTTAACTTCATATGGTCGCAGGCTCAAATAATCAGAGGAAAAACAAATATTGACAGGAAATTATTTCTGCCTGTTACAGCTAGTTTATTGATGAAACTTTGTTTTGACTGTCATCAAATTATTATATTTGAGTAAACATTGTACTAAATTACACCAAGTTTGATATTATTATCATTTCGGAAGAGAAATTGAATGGTCAAGAATGGTTTACTTCTACACGCGAGAATAAAAGGTTGTCTACAAACTACTAAGGAATTGTAAAAACTTCATTATTGTAGAGAATCTCACTCACTACCACTTGTTATTCATTTATTTTAATGTTGCTTAACGACCCCACCACCAGCTATACTTATATGGGGGAACTACCACTTTTGTTTCTATTCGTAAAACTTGGTCAGAAAAATCATGAACCCTCAAAATACCACGACTGTATAGTCCTGCGGGCTTCGAGCTCTATCTCTTCAAATAAGAAAGTTTGTGGCGTCGGTCGTATAACAAGCTGAAAATTTGACAGTATTTAGAAATATGATTGATACAACTGCTCTTCAAAATTGTTCGGATTTGCTTCAACGGAACACACTTGAAAAAAATCAGGAACCTGCCATTCGAGGAAAAACTGAAGAAATGTTGAGTTTCGATGAATTTTTCTCCCAAGGATCAATTTTGATCCTAGAACCATGAAACTTTCAGTAACAGCTCGTCGTTATAAGATGTTCTCATAAAAAATAATAAACAAGTCAATTATTTGGATAAAGTTCATGAAATATCCGAAATTCGGTAAGAAAAGATGCAAAATTACACGTTACCGGACTTTGGTTCTTAGCTGTATCTATTGGCGTGAATTTAAAAACGTGAATATAGAATCAACGAATAGCCTCATCTATAGGCTACAACTTTGCCGCTTGAAGACGTGTTTCACGTGAACTTTGTAACACAGTTTTCTACTATTTCTGTGGCGCCGTTTTGCATGTTTTGCAATGCTGTGTACTGGACACTGGCCACTTCGATTGACCGTCTCAGCTGTCCAATAACATCACCGATTGGATGGTTCGAGCCACCAAGATACCTTTACTGAAGTGGGTATCTAATGTCAGGGAAATTGATCGATTAAACTATATTAGTTATGTGGTTGTATGTATGGTTATTTGTTCTGATTATAATGGTAATTTCTTTATGACACCGATGTTCATGAGTTTTACTCATCGGATTATGAAAATAGAATGATATTCTGAAATACGATATGGTTAGAAGGTGAATTTTGCGTATCCAGCAATCGTTCTGTACGAGATGTTCATCCGATTTCGAGCTGTTACGCCACACACTTGCGGGATCAATCGAGCTCAAAAGCACGAGGACGAATCTCGAGATTTTTTTTCGCACATTAGATTCAACCCTTTACTTGACCAATATAATAACTCTTTCGGGTTCTGAATTCGGTGTTGATCAAGTTATAAAAACTTATAACATTCTCAAATATCCAATAAGACGTAACAAAACAGAATATAGGCCATTGACAATTATATATATATATATATATATATATATATATATATATATATATATATATATATATGTGTATATATATATATATATATATATATATATATATATATATATATATATGTGTATATATATATATATATATATATATATATATATATATATATAAATTTATTTAAAATTGCATGCCTTCTAGAAACTGTTTGAAAATTGTGTTATATTTATCACAATTCAATTTAGTTCAATTTGTGGTGTGATCCACAAGTCTAGAATGTGTGACTGTACGAGAGATTCGAAAATTGGAACTGTGTAAGAAGTTCTCCTCTAGCGGAATTGGTATAGGCCCAACGCGTCGTACCGGCAATCTGGAGATCCGGGCTCGACTCACGGGAGAGGTTGTAATTTGAAAAATCACACATTTATAATAACTGACCGGTGGTTCACAAGGAAACTTGCTGAAATCGTGTATTATTTTATAACTAATGTTCTCGCGGATTGAGTGAAATGTTGTTTCGATTTCTCCCGTTGACTATTGTTCTCTTTTGGGATAGAAACAAGTCTTCTTTGCGATGGCAAACCGAAATATAGAATGATGAATATTCTCCGCGGTGGCAAAGCAGGCAAGGTACCAAATGGGACCGTAATTATACCCCAAAAGAGGGAACTAGGGAATATATAATATGTGTATACAGATACATATTAATTATATATTTACGTTAACTGCCCATCAGCTAGTTGATGCTATTAATAAATTGCAGCATGAACTAATCTTACCATGTATATAATTCCGAAATATTTAATTGATCAAGAAAAATTACACGATTCATTTTTACTAGAGCTACTACATTGGAACATTTTTATGCAACTTGAACGGCCGAGAGGTTGTAGAGAGTTGGAAGGAGTACTTCATCAATCTTCTCAACTGCGTTGAACCCCGCGAATTGTTCGAATTCCAAATAATAGCTACGGTTGACCCAGAGTATCCGCCACCAGGCTTGGAGGAGATCAAGAGGCAGTCACAGCGGACGCGTCGAGCGAAGCGGTCAACTGCAGCTACTTCAGTCTGACTCACCTGCTCAAGTCACGAATCCTATCCCGTCAAGTCAAAACCAGGCTCTATATGGCACTAATCCAGCCAGTCGTGTCGTGTATGGCTGTGAGTCCTGGAGTGTTTGGAAGCAGGACATGAATAAACATCTCATCTTCGAAAGGAAAATCCTAATGAAAATCTTCGGTCTTGTACTAGACGTAATAACGGGGACGTGGCGAATCCGATACAACCAGGAGCTGGAGGAGCTCTACGGAAAGCCGAATATCGTGGGTCTAATGAGAAGCAGGCTACTAGAGTGAGCTGGGCAAGTCGTGTGAATGGGCGCCCATCGTTTCTCAGCGACGGTGCTGGATTTGGTCCCGCGAGGGAGGAGACCAGTGGCGCGACGGCTCAGTTGGGACCTGCTCGTGCTCGTTCTCGTGAAGAGCATGATACAGAACTCACCGATGAAGCTATAGCACGATGGGTATTTTATTATTCGATTATTATTTATTATTCGATATTTTCGATGGGTATTTTATTATTATTATTTTTTATTCTCAGCTCATGGTTGCAAAGTGCAAGCTTACCAATTATAATAGTATAATCAGCATCTGAGTTGAGTGTTTATGAATACTGGCGTATAATTATATATACCGTATATTAAATATTGATTTTTCAATTTCTAAAGCATTCCTTTTCTTTGTCATCATGGAAAATCACCATATTTATTTACAAATGTTTGTCCTCAGCACCACGTTCTTACGCGGACTTCTCTTTCATTTTCTTGCAAAAGTATTGAAATTTTACTTGAGTTTATAACTTATATATTATTCATCCTAATGAATACTGTACATGTATGTACTTGATTAGTTTGAGAATAAAATGTATTATTATTATTATTGTTGTTTCATTTTATTCATTGAATACAATCACGGTCAAAACCGGCTACAACATATCGTTCGGACACTATATCGAGTACTTCAATGTATATACTTTCGTATGGTACTTCAAAATACTGTTAACCCCATATTACAATTGATAAAATGAAATTATTCAGATGAAATTATAAATTAAATATATATATATATATATATATATATATATATATATACACATATATATATATATATATATATATATATATATATATATATATATATATATACACATATATATATATATATATATATATATATATATATATATATATATATATATATATAATTGTCAATGGCCTATATTCTGTTTTGTTACGTCTTATTGGATATTTGAGAATGTTATAAGTTTTTATAACTTGATCAACACCGAATTCAGAACCCGAAAGAGTTATTATATTGGTCAAGTAAAGGGTTGAATCTAATGTGTGAAAAAAAATCTCGAGATTCGTCCTCGTGCTTTTGAGCTCGATTGATCCCGCAAGTGTGTGGCGTAACAGCTCGAAATCGGATGAACATCTCGTAACAGAACGATTGCTGGATACGCAAAATTCACCTTCTAACCATATCGTATTTCAGAATATCATTCTATTTTCATAATCCGATGAGTAAAACTCATGAACATCGGTGTCATAAAGAAATTACCATTATAATCAGAACAAATAACCATACATACAACCACATAACTAATATAGTTTAATCGATCAATTTCCCTGACATTAGATACCCACTTCAGTAAAGGTATCTTGGTGGCTCGAACCATCCAATCGGTGATGTTATTGGACAGCTGAGACGGTCAATCGAAGTGGCCAGTGTCCAGTACACAGCATTGCAAAACATGCAAAACGGCGCCACAGAAATAGTAGAAAACTGTGTTACAAAGTTCACGTGAAACACGTCTTCAAGCGGCAAAGTTGTAGCCTATAGATGAGGCTATTCGTTGATTCTATATTCACGTTTTTAAATTCACGCCAATAGATACAGCTAAGAACCAAAGTCCGGTAACGTGTAATTTTGCATCTTTTCTTACCGAATTTCGGATATTTCATGAACTTTATCCAAATAATTGACTTGTTTATTATTTTTTATGAGAACATCTTATAACGACGAGCTGTTTACTGAAAGTTTCATGGTTCTAGGATCAAAATTGATCCTTGGGAGAAAAATTCATCGAAACTCAACATTTCTTCAGTTTTTCCTCGAATGGCAGGTTCCTGATTTTTTTCAAGTGTGTTCCGTTGAAGCAAATCCGAACAATTTTGAAGAGCAGTTGTATCAATCATATTTCTAAATACTGTCAAATTTTCAGCTTGTTATACGACCGACGCCACAGTTTGGCCTAGAACAGCTCAAGCCCGCAGGACTAATATCCAACGTTGATATTTTGTGAACGATTATTGATGGATCATTTTCTCCTTTCCTAGATCCAAGTTTCATATTGAATAACTTTCAAAATTCCAGCTATCATGCTTTTACGAACAAGCAGTAGGACTGCATTTTTAATATATTTTTAATTCATTTCTGTTTTACAGTTCGTTTATATTTTAGGCCATCAAATTCGTATACTCAATGACCTCAATAGTAAAATAGTCCTTACCAACATATGCGTTCAAAATTTCAATTTCTTCATAAATATATTACAAATCACCCAGATACAATGTATAATTTTCTTTTTGATATCAGGAGAGTGAAAGGAATGGATGGTTACGGACAGTTATCGTTCAAGTGTAGTACAGACAAACCACCTATATACTTAATGGTACAGAGAACCAATGGGATGAAGTTTCAGTTTAGGTATATATATATATATATATATATATATATATATATATAAATATATATATATCGCTGCTACCTCATTGAAGTAACCAGACGTGTCGTCCTGATGAAGGTAGATGCGATTCTACCGAAACGTCGAGTTTGTAATAGTGAGTAGGCCTATCTTATTATTATTACAAGTGACAATATGCGGACTAATAACCCCAAAGACATATCCAACATATATATATATATATATATATATATATATATATATATATATATATAATGAAATATATATATATAAACCCTCATCTATATGTTTATATTGGCAGCGTGTTAAAGCTGGTGTGGGTGGCCAGATAAGGGTTGGGATTGGAGAAAGGGGTTTTGAGGGGGGAAGGGGGGGGGTGGGGGGTATTGACCAGCTCCCGCATCAAATGCACATCGCCCAGCATTTTAGCTCGCACAAATATTCCCCACTTGTGTATTTGCATGATACACATGCTATTATATTGTAACTGACAGGCCTTTTAGCGCGTACTTCACACATATAGAGGACTGTTACAGCGTGGCATACGCTTCGATACGTTTCGGTATACAATGTGCTGCTGGGAAGTGGAGATGTGAAGATGATTTTAGTTGAAATGTAGAAAAGAGTGGAAATGTTTTTTATTTTTTATTTTCAATATCAAAATCACTCTTGAGAAATCTGTATGGCACTCTTTCTCGTATTATTAAAAGGTTATAAGAATATATATATTTTATGTTTGATATTTTTAGTATACTTTCCAAGTTTTTTTGGTTTACATACATAATTTTTGTTCACATTTACATATTATTGGTTGGTTTTTAGTTTATTTTATTCACGTTTTCTTTATTCATATTTATTATTATAATACCATTATATACATTATTTTTTAATAACATCGAAACTTGAAACAAAATCATTGTTCCCCTATTAAGGCTAAGGATGAGAGTAGGATCGTTTGGCCGGGGCACCACAAGGGCGATCTTACCACCCCATTTTATTATTATTTTAAATTAAAGCAATGAACTTTGACACCAGGTATACGTTATACCATTATAAAGGAAGTCATTTTGTGTTCATTATGATAAAACCGTTATGCAAGATTTCGACCTTTCGACCTTTCGACTTACGAATGAGCAGGTGTGAAATAATGGTGGGTTATGAAGAGTAATGATATGATAAACCCATTCCTTGAGCGAAACTCGAGCCCACGCCCAAATTTACCCCAGTTATGTCTTATCTGACTGAGCTACAGAGGCCAGCTATTACGTTCTATATCTCCTGTGTAGGTCTATATGGAAAATGTATCAAGTTGAGTTTATAAAGTTATAAATGTTATCACTATCAAATTAAATCAATCAGTCTAGGTGGCAGGAAATTTAAAGAAAATCGCGCATACGTTTTCATCATTTATACGATATTTAATTGTATTCTATCAATGGCACATAGGTGGATTTGCTTTTATTTCTTCTGGGTTCTTAAAGGTAAAACTTATTTTACGGTATAACTTTCTAGAGATAAAATGAAGTAATTCTCATGGATGAATTTTGATAGTTATTCCATTTATAGACATTCATTTCGTTTCGTTTTTATTTTTGATCAAGTTATTCGTTCTTATTTTTGTCAAATCCATTTTTATTAAAATTTTCAATTCTTATTTCAAATCGTAATGGTCTTCTATGTCGCGAAATACTGAGTAAATAGCTCGCTTTATAAGAACCATTACTCATCAAGTCATTTGTTTATTTGTAAAAACCTCCATTAGCGCATCATGTAGAGGTGGATTGGCTGTACCAACTAACCAGAAGCAAAAGCCAGAAGATAAATGGCTTTTCTCGAAGAATGCGAGAAAGAGAGAGGGAGAGAGAGAGAGAGAGAGAGAGAGAGAGAGAGAGAGAAAGATGGAGAGATAGGGAGAAATTAAGAAACCGTGTGCACAGAGCTTCCATTTATTTTTCATTAATTAAAACTGCAAAAAACCGTAGTGCTTTATCTTCATTATTGTCTTCACGTTGGTACCCCTGATTTATCAAGTAATTTGATGATTTCACTGATCTTATAGTAAAATACCAAATTTCCACCGCAAATAATTGAATGGTTAATATTTTTCCAAATGTTTGTGAAAATAAGGCAGGAAAAAGTTCAATTGAAGAGTTTTAGGATTGTTTGTATTCAAATTTGAGTAGTAGTAGTAGTAGTAGTAGTAGTAGTAGTAGTAGTAGTAGTAGTGTTTATTCCTTTAACCCTCTTTCGAAGAAATTGGTACACAAATGACATATTTTACGATATAATTTATAGATAATATTAGAAGCTTGAGTGTGGCAGTACCACCATTTACAAATTAGAAGTAGATTAGTGATTACAGTATATTAAACAAGTAGTAACACAAATAATGATACATTCGAAGAACTACATAAATATAGATATTTAGAGATACTATACATAAACATTTGAATATCATTTGAGTGATATATACTCGCTGACAATATCGAATAATCAATCATAATACAAAGTTAGTACATATCTATCAGAATTTTGTGAAAGATATCAAGCCAACACAAATAACTATAGCCATAGATAGAATAATGGATAGAAATAATTTTCGTATTTTAAATCACTATTTTGTTTATTTTAATCACCTTTGAGAAATTAATTTTTCTTTTCCAAGTTTTATTACGTCATCAGACAGTGTCCTCTCTCTCTCTCTCTCTCTCTCTCTCTCTCTCTCTCTCTCTCTCTCTCTCTTTTTTTTTTACTCTTTCTCGCTCTCTCTCTCTCTTTCTCTTTCTCTCTCTCTCTCTCTCTCTCTCTCTCTCTCTCTCTCTCTCTCTCTCTCTCTCTATCATGGAAATCGCACCAGTATATACCGCCTTATTCCGTTTATCGCGAACATATAATTGCATCATCTCATTGATCAGTGATCACGCATCAGTGAGTTTAGGCACTAGCCCAAAATGTTGCCCCCGACATGAACCCTTGCCAAAACCACCCCCTCCCCCCCCTCCTGCACCTAACCCTTCGAAACACAGACAAAACCCACGAGAAATAATCTCTGTTTAAGCATTATATTTACTTGAACTCTCTATCTCTCTATTATATTATATATATATATATATATATATATATATATATATATATATATATATATATATATATCTGAACGAAGGTTTTCAGGGCCTCTGGTGAATGGTAACGATGACTTTGCGGTAATTTGCCCTCTTGGAATGAGATGATCCTAAAAAGGACCTGTGGTCTCGACCTTTCGGAAGTAATTGTACTTCCATCTTCAGGAGTCGGTCTGGTCTGCTGGACTGTGATCGAATATATATATATATATATATATATATACCGAACGTAGGCCTACATCTTATTTTTGTCAATGACGATTATTGTTTGCCTGGTGACATCACCAGCGACCAAGATATTTGGGGGTACGAATCCATGCCTATTGTAGAACTCGAACCTCCGTCCGGCTTCACTTCGTCATCCCAATCAGAGAGTTTCGACTCGTTACTCTATTTCAATTAAATAAAACATGACTTCATGTGAAATCACTCTGAGGGGATTTTACATGAATCTGTGAACTAGGCCCAATACAAAACACAATGAGACCTAATCCTAATCATCAAGAATGTTATTACTTCAATCATCTCTCCATAAACTATAGACTGTAAATAAATTTAACTCTGAGTACATTATAAACCATGTGTCCCGTTGGCGGAAACTTTTCAAAATTTCAAATACCCAAGAGAAAATCTTACTCGAAAGTTATTTATACGTCTAATTAATATATACCGTAATCATCCATTTCCCTCTTCACTACCTTTTATATAAAAAAAACATACTGAAACTTTATTACTATCCCACACCCGTACACTAAGTTCAACATGTTCAATTCCTTTACTCCCTAAAAATAAGGTAATTAAAAATTACCACAGTATTAGATTTGATTTATCCCTCTCTCTTTTCATACGAAACCCCTTTCATAATCTCTGCCGTCTACTCGCCCAGTTTAGCCTCTGTTCCTCTCTAGCCACGAGATACACATGGCGGTCCCGCTCGACCGTCTCCCCTTTAACTTAACATTACCGATCTGGTATTCCGAGCCGTCAAGGTTTAGACCATCCTTTAACCTGTCGGGATCAAACTATAATCTCCATCCAAGCATGATGTTCTGATATAGCTGATGAGAGACAGAGAGAGAGAGAGAGAGAGAGAGAGAGAACATGGTCATCTTGTATGGACAGTAGCAAACAGAGCTATAGTTACCCCAGTACAGTATTAATGTGTCACTGTGTAGGAGATTTCAAAGAGTGAGAGTGAGAGAGAGAGAGAGAAGCTTGGAGGCTGTGTGATGAGATTGAGCCAATTAGCAGGCCGTGGACCCCTATCTCGTGGTTCCCATAGCAACGCATATCCTGCCCTATTCCCCTACCCCCACCCCCCATACACCCCCGCCGCTTATACCGGGCTTGGAAAACATTGGCATCATCATATTCCCTGATGCACATTGAATTGGACGGTTATCTAGATTGTAGATGACAATTTGAATTTCGAATGGTTTATGTTTTTTTTTTGAAACTTCGAATAAACGTATTGTGAAAGAGTTACGATGTTTTATTGTATTCATATTTTTCCTCAATAAAGATCAATATTTATACTTTTATAACACGTATAACCTATTATTATCGCCTACAGGATAGTGATAGATTTTCTCAATGACATTTTAAATACATGCTGTTTTGATTCAAATTACTTTGTGGTGGAAATGAGAGATCATGTCTATATCAAACAGAGTGATTTGTTATTGCTGTAAAACGAGAGCTACCTATATAGTATATACTGGATTGAATTGGGGACCATAGAGTAATAATTTTGACCCAATAGGGTTCGAGGGAATGTATAATGTTGACAAATTACAATTAAAAAAAGTGCAATGTCTAGAAATCTGACACTTTAGATATAAGAAAGTGAATATGTGTCTACTTATCAATTCTAACACTTTTTAAACTAAGAATAACGATAATAATTATACATTTAATCTACAATACGAAATTTGAATCTAGATCATTATATGATATTTGTTTTTCTTGTTGAATATTCCATTCTGTATCCCATTGTAAATGTGTTCAATTATTATCATTCGTAATGAAAATATTATAAAAAACATTTAATTAAAAGTATCCCTCATTTAAACAAATTATTATCCTTTAATGTACAAGAAAACACCCACACATCTATGCCCTTTATCATTTCCGTTACGGAAAGACTTGCTGGTCGTATTGAAATAATTATTATTTGGTTTATAGAAGTGAGTTTGATAGTACAATTAATTATATCCTAAATAATACGATACGCGTAATATCTATTCATAACCAGACTTTGTTAAAATAATTATAAAAAAGACCTCTAAAAAAATGCCATCTTTCTATAAAATGCACGCTTTTGTATACGCTACAATAACTCCCCTATTTCGATATTAAGCCCGAACGAAAAGGAGGCTTCTCGTCATACCTAAGCCCTTAGACCAAAGAGAAGAGCTAGCCGAACTTATCGCATAACCACATTCCCCATGATTGTGACAGTTAGTTTCTCTCTTCACTACCTCATATCTTTGTTCTTCTTTGTGTGTATGTCGGTCGTACTGGCAATCCTCTTAACTCACATCTTCTGCCTGCAGATGATGCCATGTGGTCCAGTTACCATGGCAACCTGTCTCAACGGTGACGTCATCAGCCGTGTTGACCAATCGCGTGCCAGGAGAAAGAGGTGAGTAAGGAGAGAACTGGAGCTGCATATCGGTATATTGGAACAACACACACAGACGGCTAACTGTTTTAATTACCGAACGAGCTGATGAAACGGCGGGGGTGAGAGAGAGAGAGAAAGAGAGAGATAGAGAGAGAGACAGAGGGGGGTAGATAGAAAGAGAGAGAGAGCGGGGGGATGGAGGGAAAGAAAATGGAAAGAGAACGAGCAAGAGATATAAAGAGGGAGAAAAAATGAAAATGGTTTTGAGTTATATTACAAATGGTGCCAGAAAAGTGGGATAGGTGAATACATTCTGTCGCGTTGATAGAATGAGTGAGTGAGGGTGTTTCATTTGAATAGCTCAAAAGATCTTACTTGGTGATATTGAAGACATAATTTGGTTGTTCAAATAAAATTAGGTTCTAATGTATTGTATTTATTTTCATAGCCCAAAATGTTATTACATATATTTAAAAATGTAGCATAAACAGAAGCTTTCTTATGATTAAACATACATTTCAACAATTGTTTAGAAGCATGTGATATTGAATCATTCTTTTTCACGTCTTAAGATACTTACAAAATTTCAGGCAAATCGTTTGTCTCAGACTCTCAGTAACAATGCCCTAACGGTAAAAGTTGTAGAAACAATTCATATATTTTTTTAATGTTGCTTAACAACCCCACCAACAGCTAGGTTATACGGGTTACGAATGAGCGGATGATAATGAAACGATGAAGTGATGATAGGTGAAAGGACGTTTACAAAAACCCATGCCTTATGCGGGACTCGAACCCACGCCCAACGGTAACTTCAGTTACTACCGCTAGCAATAATTGACTTGACCACCGAGGCGGCTAGAAACAATTCATCATTCCTTCAAAATATATCCAATATTCTCTTCTTCTACCGAAATTGTTCGTAATTTATCAATTCGGTCGAAAACAACAAATTTCACGAGCTCGCACTCAAATGTCAGACCTAAATTTCCCCTTGTATTCGGAATAAAATTCACATGCACTACAATCATCAAACAAGTGAAATGGCCGCTACCCCTCCCCCACCCCACACTAACATCCCTATTTCCACCCCCGATGTTTGCTTCTCCGCTATATTACCTTATATCTCTGTCTAGCAGACGTTTCGTAACGAGTTGCTTGCACAAAGAAACGAATTTACGTAAATGTCAACCCTGGCTTCCACTGAGAAAACACGAGTTCGGAGACTTTTGCTATAACTATACACACAGATTGTATGAAAGCTCATACTGTTCACTGGTAACATAATCATTTTTAATGTTAAAAGATAACCTGATATTATTGATAAGAACAAATATGAAAAATGTATGAACATGTAATAGAACAATTTGTATTTAACGACGCACTGTAATGATAGCGAAGATCTATTGGCGTCGGATGAATGATTAATGAGATGAGATGAAGGTTTAGGTGATGGGAGGGATGGTGGAAAGAAGCGGTAGTGGCATATATTGTGGTAATCATCCCGGCATTAGCTTAGACTACAGAGGGAAACCACGAGAAACCCCTGGAAAGTTCCAGGGCGATCGAATCGGGTTCGAAAATCCTCCCAGATCACATGGAGCGAGCGCGTTAACCACTACGCTGTATGTGCATGTCCATTTACATTTAGATTGATACAGTAAATTACAGTTTGGTCTGATAGTTGATATTTTTTATTTTGAAATGTTGTAAAGACAAGGACGAACGTTTTCAACAGATTTCCATTCAATTCCACGCGAATATCTCGCTCATCTTATACAACTGATGTACTGCGTTTTCATAATACTATCAATTTACAGTTAAGATAATATTTTAACTTGATGTTAACTCGAGTAAAGATAACTCCCACATGAATATTCGTTTGCACTTTTCCAGTTAGACATTTTCATCTCCTCGACCATCATTTAAAGGTCACAAGAGCTTTTCATCCAACAATTTTACTGAGCACACACATAGCACTTGACAACGCGCCGCCCCTGCTTATTCTCTCTCTCTCTCTCTCTCTCTCTCTCTCTCTCTCTCTCTCTCTCTCTCTCTCTCTCTCTCTCTCTCTCTCTCTCTCTCTCTCTCTCTCTCTCTCTCTCTCTCTCTCTCTCTCTCTCTCTCTCTCTCTCTCTCTCTCTCTCTCTCTATACTACCCTCAGCACAGTCATTCAAAAAGAAAAGAGTGTATGACTAGTGCTTAAGCTTAGGGCTCGTTGAATGAAGCGTCTAGATGTGGAGGTGTGATGGGAAGGGTGGGGATGGAATTATAGTGTCAGGGGGGTGGTGTTTGTAGGCGCGTCCGCCTTCCTTAAACCACCCCCCTGAGCTTGCGAGTCACGTGCTGTATATAGTATTGACTGCATCATGGGTGTGTCACTTAAAGAGAAACATGCCTTAATATCATCTTCATATCTTCTTTATCAACTTGACTATACGTCAAACTACGTCATAGGGATAGGAACATTAATTTAACGGGAGATGTGGACCAATAAAAGACAAATAAACATCGCTGTTATTATTAACTGAACTAGTTCGTGATGTTTTTCATCAACAATTATTTATTTCGGGGAAAAACGTTACATGTGCGATGAGTAGGCCTACAACGATGTGTAGAAAATGTTATAGTGAGTATTTTATATCGTAAACATGAGTTTTACTCAAACTTCAACATACTGGAATGATAATCTTTCGATTAAAGGAACATTTTAATTCAAAAAATATTAGTAATGGCTTTGTAAAATGAAATCAAATGAGAAAACACGTGTTTACTTACTAATTTTTTGGCATTTTACGTTGTTACCAACTCGATGAGCGTTAGCGAAGAGTTTCCATGCAGCTCTTACGGAGCTTTGTCTGTGTGTTGTTTTGTTTGTTTGTTTGTTTGTAAACACTGCACAGGTCGCAGGGTTTGACCGATCGACATGAAACTTTTTTTTATACGCAAACTCATCCAACTTAGAACTGTATAGTTTTGGGGTCAAATCGGTCGGACCATTTTTGAGAAATATCATTTCAAAGTTTCTAAAAACCCCATGGTTTAGGCTGTGGGCGGAAAAAATTGAAAAATAAAATCTCTCCAATATAATTCAAATTTTCCTCAAATGTGAACACAGAAATAATACACATTAATAAAAATTGACGTGTAATTCGGACCAGTCGTTTCGAAGAAAATAATTTAATACATGTTTTTTATTTATAGAAAAGATGGAAATATTAGTGGAGAAATATTGCATTGTTAAATTCACGGCTTCCTAGATCCATTGGCATCGGATAAAGTTCATTCTATATGATCAAGGTGTGTAGAGTTTCGCTCATCTCACAACGCGTATTCCGCGTTTGCCTAGTAGTAATTCGTCATGGGGCTTACACTAGGAAAACGCAGGATGTGCGTTGTACGATGAGCGAGATGTCTATATAAAGTATAATCGAAAACTCTACAAACCTTTATCATTTGAAATGAACTTCATCCGATGTCAATGAATCTAGAAAGCCGTGACTTCGACAATGTAACATTTTTCAACTAATATTTCTATCTTTCCGATGAATAAAATACATTTATTATATTATTTTCTCCAAAAACGCTGGTCCGAATATCAAACCAAATTTTTATTCATGTATATTATTCTTGTGTTCACATTTGTGGATAATTTGAATCATATTGGAGAGATTTTTTTTTCAATTTTTTTCCGCCCAGCCAAATCTTATGGAGTTTTTAGAAACTTCTAAATGATGTTTCTCAAAAATGGTCCAACCGATTAGACCTCACAACTATACAGTTCTAAGTTGGATAAGTTTGCATATAAAAAGTTTCATGTCGATCGGTCAAACCCTGCAACCTGTGCAGTGCTTACAAACAGAAAAAAAAAAAAAAAAAAACGCACAGACAAAGTTCCGTAAGAGTTCAGTGAAAATCTTCGCTACGCTCATCTAATTAGTCAATTCAAGTATCAATCATTAAGATGATAACATGTATTGTAAATACCGTCGACTTGCAACTATGTTTGTGTAATCATAAGAAATAACATAATTATTATGACGCGTCAACAAGACTGTTTAATTTACTAAACCGTTCTATTCTCATTGGTCAGACGATCTCCTCGAAATCACGTGATCACAAATCTACGTAATATTCGTGTGCAAATAATAGGGATTTGATGTGTTGAGCGATTAGATTGATTCAACTGTAATGAATCGAAACTTCTTATCGCCCGTGTTACGAGATAGGGGAGACAGTCGCTCGAGTCCATCATCAATATTAGTATATTTTGTAATGGTGATGAAGTCCTATATATATTCACTGAATATATAAGATTAATTTTTGAGTATGTTGTTGACCAGGGTGATAAGATCGCCCTTGTAAGGTCGAATTGTCATATAGGCATAACTTGTCATCCTGAACCTCAGTTGAACGGGAAATTACTTTGGTCAAGTTTTTTTCGATAATAAATATAATAATATGATCAATTATAATAACTTTAATCACTTCATATACGAAAATGATAACACGCTCTTCCACAAAGCTAAAACAATTCTCATCTGTGGGAATAATAATACTAGAAATGTAATAATATTGGAGGTTTTTTTATAAAAATTGATACAAAATCATGAATAAAATCTATAAATCATCTTTACTAATTGGTAGTTGTAGCCGCACGATCGTCTTCCTTGTTTAATAGCATCAACGGTTGAGAGTTTCGTTCCGATCCTTTTTCTTTCAAGCAAAGAAATATTATCTCACTCAAATTTTCAGTAGGAAAATAATTTAAAAAATTACATTTTACCCATGAATATTATGCTTCACATCAATACATTCACAATTTCGATCCCTCTGAAGAAACATCAACAACAAATCCCTTAAAATGCATGAATCTTTTAACTGATCATTTCGAATGACAAAGTACAGATACTGTCTTGACTCTCTCATATACTCTAAATCACTATAGAGTTGAATGCTGTCTACCAACACAACTCGACAAATTAAAATTTATCTACCGGATTGTTATATCTATTGGTGCTAAAAATGCATTACTTATACACAATAATTTGATTTGAGAAATCCCATAATTCATGGAATAATCTTTGACACCTAAACTGTTAAATTGCATATCTCAATATGAAGTTTTTGATGTTGTTTGATCACTGTTCCATTCCAGTATGTCGCGGTTGAAAAAAAGAGATAAGGTGCGATTATATATATATATATATATATATATATATATATATATATATATATATATATATGTGTGTGTGTATATATATATATATATATATATATATGATGTTTTGAACTTTCATGGTCATTAGTACTTGAAATAATATTTTCGGGTAAACGGTGGAAAATAGATTTAATCATTTTTCTAATAATTGTAGCACACATGGTATTCTCGAAAATATTAATTCAAATATATATAAAAATATATATATATATATATATATATATATATATATATATATATATATATATATATATATATATATATATATCTATATATATATATATATATATATATATATATATATATATATATATATATATATATATAAATATAAAGATTTAATATATGTATGTGTGTATGTGTATATAATGCCAGCTATGTACAATTTTGTAAGGCCATAATCAGTTGGTAGTAACGGATGTCTCGGCTATGCCTTGCAGTGATAAGATAGGGCCGAAGTTATTTCAACAAATGGTATGGAGAGAGCAGAAATATCCGCTAACCAACTTTATCTATGGCTCCCAACAAATTGAGTAAAAATATTCAAGTTGTGTTGGAACGTAGAATAACTTTTGATATAATTATTCCATGTTTCGACTGTTTTCAAAATTAAAAGTTGTGGATAATAATTCCAGGAAACGTTTTCTGAATATTATGAGCATGAAAATATGATTTAATCAAAATTATATTCGATTAAAATGTTACATATAAACGAAAAACCGAATTGAGAGGGTTGTGATGGAAAAATATTCGCGAATTTCAATTGTGTCCCACAATCCCATCAACAAGTTACCTTGAAATTACATTTTCATCAAAAAAAGTTAATATGTAATATATAAATAATAACGATACGATGTTACCCAATTAAAGACTAAGAAAAAGTTTTAAAAAAAGTCAAATTTCTAGAATTTACATTTATTACATATTTAAAACAATCGTTTCGTCAATCGTAACAATTTCTGACATTTTTGGATGTTTATATTTAAAATTATTCAAATTAGAATACTCTCGTGTAAATCATTTCTATAGAACAAAATTGACTTCCAAATCAGTTGAATACATTTCTTTAAAAACGTCTCTTTCCTTTTACTACATTACTAGACCTATTATATATGGGTCAAACATGCATGCATAATTCAATAAACACATATTAACGTCATCCTTCCCCCCTCCCTCAACCTTTCTAAACTCCCCCCACCAACATAATATTATTCAAATAACAAAACAACATCGAAAAAAGATAATAGAAAAAGTCACTGATTGCTATCATTTTGACATAATTTCACTCGTAAAGGAAACTCAGTAACTATTTTTCATTTTTAAATCAAGTATTCAAAAAGTGTCAAATCGATAATATAAACTCAAGCCATTCATTACAACACCTGACAATACGACAGGATATAAGACAAGGAATAATGCTTAATTAATACCATTAACTTATAAATCCTACTGTATATATCATATCCCTCAAGTACTCTTTCTCTATAAGTATCCTGTGTGGATGTTTTGTCACCCCTGCAAGGGTCATGGGCTATCAGACCACATGTTTGAGGGGTGTGAGAAGTAGGGTGGGGGGGGGAGGGGGGGCCTCGCCTCTCAATTCTTCATAGAGGATAGAGCACAGTAGTTGCCGGCTGCCTGTTGAACATAGTGGTTTGGTTTTGCTCTTCTTCGTCTCCGAATCGAGTTGGCGGTGGCGAACACGACGGCATTGCAGTTCGAAAACTGCAGCTGTGTAGGTTTTCAGTTTGCACACGACCCCGCACCTGGGTTTTAGACATACCACGTGACTTGGTAATCTAGAACGATTCATGGTTGGATCAATGAGATCTTTCGGCTCCGTTCCGGATGAGTTGAGCTTCGTTGTGTCTAAGAGCGCCTTCGGTAAGCATTCATTTACGAAATTTATTTTCGATTTTATTTTTTGTTTCCGATATCATTTTCAATCAACCAATAATAAAATGTAATTTTACTTCGTATTTTCATATTTTCTTTTAGTTTCTTCCTTATTATTTTTCTTTATCCTTTCTTCGTTATTTTGGTGTAATTCTGGAGAATAATTTGATGTGTATACCTCGATAAAAATGTGTCGAGTAAATCTGTGGTATTCTATTCAATGAAGAAAACTTCTGTTTCAGTTTATTAATTAACTTTATTTCAATGATAAATTAGTCGTAGATGCGTTAATGATAAATGAGACGTAGATTTCCATGAGTGTATAAGAATACTTCAGGCCTCCACGCGGGCTACAAAAATGCACACGCCACTCGTTTATCAGTAATTATCAAGAAACATGAGGAAATTAGCCACTTAATCGTATTTGTCATCATCCTAATGAGGGAAACTACGATACAAAAGTGATTCAACCGTTACCATGACAACAACAAACATCGTTTCATTAGTTTGTCCTCAATTGAATCTGTAATCACGTGGTATACAGTGTAATTTTTCTGGCGGGAATCTTGCATTTCATTGCTCTTTTTCTCGACTGTCTGCTTACTCTCTCTCTCTCTCTCTCTCTCTCTCTCACTAGGCTTAGCTTATAATAACCGTCCTTGTATATGTGTGTGTGTGTTTTTGTAGTGATAACATACACTATTGATAACAGCGGCTTTCACTCTTCATGTGCTCGTTTTAAGGGTTTACCAAAAAGTGTACATGAATCGTTGTTTTCTAAGTGTCGATATATTTGATTTTTGGGGCCAAAAAGAGGTAAAGGTGGTGAACAAGATCTATAAATATCTATACGACAAATAACTTTATGGATAAAAAAAATATGTCAAGGTTAATACAAGAATAGTTCTGTAGATTATTTGGAGTTTACAGGATGAATTGAGAATGTATGGTTTATGACTGCTTGTATAAACGTAGTCCTGAACCCTGTTTACAGAATGTTGAAAGTAGTGGACAGTAATATTAATATGAATTCCTCATTTTGTGGATCTTCAATATTGTAGCTACGTAGTTATACGTCCATTCACTAAAATGTCCCATCCATCCATCTTGTGCATTAATTTGATGTAATCAGGATTGGGGAGGCTAGGAGGGCAGATGATGTTGTGACAGTTTATTTATTAAATACGAACATTTTATTTTATATTTCATTCATACCAACTTGAATATCTCGAATACGAAACGTCGTTATTTTCGAGTTTATAGTATATATAAAATGTCTACGTCTCGTTCCCCACTTTTTCCCTATTTTTCAACTTTTTTACTTCGTCTAGTTCCCTTCTTCCTCAATCATTCTCTCTCTAGTCACTTGCTCGACCCCCTCTACCATTCTGAATCTTTCTAACGACCTACAAGAATACCCCATCCTTCTTTTTCTTTATTCATCCATCTATCTCTCTTGCACTCACTCTGTATGCACTTAATTTCTTAGTGGGTGACAAATCTTCCCAAGTATATATAAAGCTGCTTCAGAAAACATCATTGACACTTGTCAGAGTAGTGAACTTGCCCCCGCCTCCTCCCTCCTCCCCCCTCCCCCCTCCAACAGCCATAAGAAATTTAATTAAATTATTAAATCATTGGTTTGTTGAAACTATCGCAAGTTAAAAGACGTTTAATTTCCAACGAGGAATGCAATGAGGAATGTGAACTTATACAGAAGTTCTTGGTTCGGAGTGAAAACGTTGCGAATAACGTTTATGTATATATGTATGTCATGTCAAAAAAAGGAAAGAAAATCAATGGAGATTCAATGGAGAAGAATTTTGTAAGTTTAATGAATGACGGACGGACGTTTGATATACGCTCAAAATTTAATTTAAATGATAATAATATTGATCTGAAATCGTTTTAAGCAATCAACATTTTCTCGAGACTATCCTTGAATACTATCAAATAGATGAAAAATAAAATTGGGAATGAATTTGACAACTGGACGGAAAAATCCGAATAAATAATTAATTTTCAAAACATTAAATTTACTTTTATGAACTGACGTATCTATATTATATTATATTTTTGTTACTTGATACAAGATTAATAAAGAAGATTACAAATTCAACTTTCAGTAGAATTGACGACCTTTCAAACGTTTTATCTCAAGCTAACCATGAATTTGAAATGATTAAGATGGAGATAAAATCAAGACACTTCACTAGAAACTGAAAAGTTAGTAAAAAAGAATTTCCGGGAACCATCTTAGCTGATATATTGAATGACCTTTGTGGGTATCAAACAAGGGTCACCAAGATGAATCATGCACAATAAGAAAATTATTCAATATCGTTTCGTTGTAATGAACTAACTCTTGCAAGTGTCTGTACTCGTGTAAAGTTCAGAGTAAGTCTTTTGTCAAAACTCGCATTCAAACCGTTAACCTTTTACAAAACCATTTCTAAAGTTCTCTCTCTCTCTCTCTCTCTCTCACTCTCTCTCACCCCTTCAAAACTCCGATCCCTGCAAGCTGAACTAGAAGTATTGGTCTGCTCAAAAAATCCTCCACATCCCCTCTGCCCCCCCCCCCCCCCCCCCCCCGTCCCTCAATGCCTCGTCAAACCCGTGCGTCATCGATAAGAAGTGATAGAATTATTAGATTGAAATGTTTTACGATTCACAGGTTCAGAAGTTTCGGGGTTCGATTTCCGACCATCGTTTTCTAGTTATCCCATTTCTCAATTGCCCCCCCCCCCCCCCCCCCCCCCACTCGACTCTTTTCACTCAAATGAGTATTTTCAGGATAAGATGACTTGCAAATTTGTGGAACAAGGATCTCTCGCTCGCCAACGAAATCTTGATTTAATATAATTATTATTATAAACTTGTAATAAATAATATTATGTAGAATAGAATGTATGAATTATAATACATATTTTTAAATATGAAATATATAACTGAACGAAAAGTAAAATGTAAAAAGCAATTTTTTTAATTATATTGATTCATGAATTTGTATTAGAATTTATTTGTTCAATAGATTTGTTCACCTATTTTCGTCTTACGTACCCCCATGTTGGTTCTAGTCTCGTAACAGTCTAATGCCATATGTGACACGTATAAGCTTGCGATAGAAGTGCTACATACCGTATAACCTACTTGCGATAGAATTTATACCGTATGTTATAACCTACTTCTCTCCTTGATTATGAGTGGTAGACGATTTCAAAATTCTGATTTAACGTGTGTTAAAAATGTACAATAAAAACTAATCAGTCAGTCACAGGCGTTATCTTCGTAACCAACTATTAAAGAATCAACTTTATCAACTAAAAACCGTAATTTCTATTAAGAAATTATGTATGACTTGTCGTTATTCTAGTACTAGTAAAGTAGATAATGAAAGGTAATAATTTTCACAATTTTGCATGTTTCAAGTATAACTTACAAAGTACAGATATTATTATTATAGTATTATATATATTATAGTATTAGATTGTAACTCAGTCAATTTTCGTCAACGCAGTTCGATCGGAAACGTAAATAAGGAATGGTAAAATGGAAAATGAGAGCCCTTTTCACAAAGTTATAACGAGATAGTTAAGCTAGAAAAAATGTGATCGCTCTTAAACTTCTAGAAATATCAAACAATTCGATTTTTTTATGACAATCATTTACACCAGTTTTCACCGATAACTGTGAATATTTCTTGCCTCTACGAATAACTGTATTACTTGGAGGTAAGAATGAGTGGACAGATGTTCACAAAAACCTTTTCCAGGACTCGAACCCACTTTTCTCATCAACTATCTGTATTATTTGACTTGATTTGATTCATTCATTTTCAGTTACCTGTATGTATACTGTAATTTATTCGAAATGGCCGATATATTCAAACTGTTTTCGATCGATCATGCGCAATAAATTTCAATTTTTCAATACAGATCAAGACCTAAGAATTTAGATGTCAACTTTTATACTTGTATCCAGGAAAGAAGACGGTCCCGAGTGACCGTCGTCCTATCCCACATCACTATCGCACTGGTGGTTCGCGTCTTCTTTCGTAGGTGCAAGTATACCAATATTATCAATAATATCATTTATTATTATTATATCTAACTTTTCATGTTGGTAGTTTTTATGTTGGCATGCGCAAGCAAATTGACACGTATTCACTTCCGGATTTGCTGATTGTCGGACCGGAAGTACACGTGGTATACTTGTATCCACGAAAGAAGAAGGTCGTTTATAAACAAAACAAAATCAAAAGTCTTCGTTCTTTTTGTACAACTGTTGTATATTTAGAATATTTGATTTCCTGGATGTGGTTTCCTCTAAAAATAAACGCAACTGCATCTTTCAAAAGCGTAAAATCTCGGTAGTTGCAACGAGATTACGTATAATTACATGTATAATTATCGAAGTTTCTACCACTATTTAATTGGTACACAACATTATTCTTTTGGCAACGCCACGTTTTTCAAGCTACTTTCACCATAGATAGGCTTTAGGTTAGAATAAATTACCTTGGGAGGGGTTTGTTATTTTTGCTCAAGTTGATTTGGTTCATTAGATTAAGATAGGGGTTGATTTCGGTTAATTTAGGATACTCGCAACTATGAATAGAGGTCTAATCTGGCACAGTTGTTTCGAGTACGTATTTTATTTGAAGGTTACGATAATTGCTATAGGATACCTGATTGGTCAGAGCATCCAACGCGTCATGACTCACTGTAAAAGCGTCTTCATCTTCTAACTGGCGTCTTCATATTCAATTTTTTTATTATTATATTGGGTTTAACGACGCACTGTTATGATAGCGCAGATCTATGGCGTCGGATGGATGATTAATGAGATGATGGGATGATGAGATGAAGGTTGTTGGGTAATAGGAAGGATAGTGGGAAGGAAGCGGACATGGCCGACTTATTGTAGGAACCATCCCAGAATCATCCTACACTACAGAGGGACACCATGAAAACCCCCTGTAAAGATGGTCGGCGGCGGGGATCGAACCGGGTCCGAAATTCCCCTCGTCTCCCGGATGAAGCGAGTTCTGCATGTGCCGGTAGCTTCATATTCTAACTGATGCCAGCTTGAGTGTAGGCGGAGTGTAGATCAACGACAGGCGCGTCACGTTGTTATAATACTATTGGCGTAAATCGTCGAGCAGAATAAGACGTTTTACATTTTCATCTCTTCCCCAATCGACTGTGCGATCAATGCAGAGAGTGAACACCATTGGCACTAACATTTATTACAGATTTTTGGAAAAAATTCTTTCTTGAGTGACTATGCTTACAGGCCCTAAGTGGATTAATTTTTCGAACTGAAACTTGATAATTTTGTAATACGATTTGACATTTTGATTTGATCAAACATCGAATGTGATTGTTGAAGGTCGTAGCCCCTGATTAAACTAGTCCTGGTGTAATCGGTGAAAAGTATTGAAAATGATATTCTACAATGATTATACTGTCACACCTGGGTTTATCTTTTTTCAATCTGTTTTTCATGTTGGCTTAGGCCTATATAAAATTGAATTCATATAATGAAAAATATTTCGGATATTTGCAAGGATAATCATAATCTCTTGTTTTAAAAATGTTATAAGATTATTTAAAGAGGGGATTCTATTATTTTATATAGAATAGAATCATTTCCATGGATAAACATGTAAACGTAATGAGGGAATATAACAAATTGATATATTCGATTACAAAATTAAAGTCAAAACAATGTGAAACTGATATGATAAAAATGATAATAAAGTATTGTGCATTTTTGAGGCATCATATAAAACTTAACACAGTTAAGTCTTTGTTCCTCAATTAAACCTAATGATTGCAAGTACAGTTTGGACGTAGCGATCTTACCACCCCATAGGAAAAACGGAACTAAAATAAAGTAATTCATTCAACATACTACAAATAATGTTATTTGATATGTATTATAGTAAAAAATATTGCAATTATACGATACATTATATATATAAATTCTTTATCAATTTAAAGTAAAGACTCTGCCTTGTAATGAAGGTTGCCTGGACACAGAATAAAAAATAATAACGAATGTAACAAATTAGTGAATGGTAGAGAAAAATAATAATAATATTGAGCTAAATTCTAGAAAAAAGAAATATTTTGTAGTTGATTAATTAATTATTTAGAAAAAGAATAGTAAAAAATAAGAAAAAGCACATAATATGAGAAAAAAAAATGGCTACACACTGAATTAATGCAACATTTATGAATTTTTTAAAAAATCAAGTACCTTAATTATTCCAGCCATGATACAGCATACAATGTTGTCCTAAATCTAATTGCTATGCTATGCTATAAAATGTGAACATGTAAGTCCCTCGTTTCATAATAAAAAAACATCTGTAAAAAAGTACACCTGTTTGCGCATCGACACTCACAATCGTTAATACTAACACATGGTGGAGACGGTCGATCGAGACCACCATCATTCGCGGTACGAATTATGGCAATTATTATGCTCCGTCTCGTACTCACTTGACATTACATACTTGTACTCGAGACAGAAGAGGTTTGTCTGTGTACTTGATAATTGTGACATTTTCTCTGTAATCACATTCCTGTAACTAGATTTCAACAAATAATGATTTTAATTCCATTATTTCAGAGAAAACTAGAATTCATCATCTCAATTTTAGAAATTAAAATTAGTTCATTTGTCAACCAGGACGTGGCCTTTTTTCTGAGTCGTGACGTAGACATTACTCGATTGTGTTTTATGTTTCTAAACACAATCTGTAATGACTGCGTCATAGTCCCTGGAGGGTAAAAAATGAACTCCAATTTTTTGAATATTGAGATGTTGATTTCTAGTTTTTTCTCAAATCACGAAAATAAAATTCATTATTCACTAAATCTAGTACAAGTGTGGTGATGTACTTCAAACATTTAATGCTTTCGAAATATGTAGTTGTGTTTCTAATCATAATATTCTTCCTAACATGTTATCAACTTTCAAAACACCACAACTATACCAATTTAATGGTGTTATTTATGTTTGTTACACTGGAATCAATAATAATGGCAGCCCTTATTCATTGGATAATCGGACTATGCCACCCCATACCGACGTTGTTACCTTGAATTAGCCTAAATCAACCCATCAAGTTAACCTAATCAGCATAACCCAATAAACCTATCATTTCCGGTCCTTCAAATACCCACATCCGAGTAGTAAACTAATAATGTGTTTACTTATTTGTTATAGGAAAACGCTAGACGTCTAATTCTAATCCAGACCACAGTCGTGTTGGTGGGTGAGGAAACGTTTTGCGACTTCATTTCATGAATAGTAAGTTGAGTAAGATAGAGGCTACTATCTGCCAGTTGGCGGAGACAAATAGCAAGGGTAACCATGGTGATAACGACTTTAAACTGTCAGTTAGGGCTATTCCCATGTTGGTAATACCGTGCCTAAATCATTTAAATTATGTTTTTATCAGTAATTGGTTTATTCGTCTTTATTTCTAGGGAATTGCAATATATTAATTCAAGTCAGGGGTAGTTATTTAATTCAATAGCTTGTTATTCATCCTTGGCCACTCAAATGATTGCACGTGATAATGGTAATAGAGAAATTAATTGAGGAATATAGTTAATTAAGTAGGACTTGAATTGCTTATTGTTTTTCTTGCCCTAAAATTAACAAACATAGATTTTTCATAGATCCTATCACTTCTTCTCAAGTTTTATTATACTATACATATATTATAAATAAATTGAAGAAGGAATTTAGATGTATAGGGGACTTACACTATCATTTCAATTTCGATTAAATTTAACATTGTTTTTTATTGTTATTAATATTATATTCGACTGACAAGATTCATGTTAATCAATAATAATGGCAAAATAAATATATGTATTAGGTAATCTTAGAAAATATAAAGAAATAGTATAGATCAGTTGAGATTTAGTTAGTTAGTACAGGGTAATTTCGTTGAGTTGTGTTGGCTTGGTTAGGCTGGATTTTATTTAGGCTGCTCAACAACAGTATTGGAATACAACTTGATGTATAACATACCCATGTTTGGCCACAAATTGGACTTATTGTAAGAGATCGAGTAGTATTTCTTACCCCCAACATTTGCGACATATTTCTTTACCATACTGTACCACCAGATGTGACCATTCACTCCACACATCTTGCACTCTTGAATAACTAAGAGCATAGAGAAAAAAAACATTCCGGCTCTGGTAGTATAAGGGTCACAAACCTAGCGATATTCTAACTAAATTGAATCATATCACTGAAGAATATATCAATGTTATGGGGCGACCAGCCGGCTAACCGAATTCGGGATTTTCGTTCAGAATTTAGACTATATCAAATGTCGTGTGATTTAGGGGTGGTTTTATTTTAGCTTTCCGAAGGACTAAGGGTTGCTCAAATCGGACGCATTATTTCATGCTGTGAATTGTTTCTTTGGGGAGGGAGTAAATTGAAAGTTTTATTTTTTTTTGATATGAATAATATTTTCAGTCTTAGGGTTAGGCAAGGTCTACTTCCATAAATATGTACTGAATTAATAAAGACAAAAACTATAACATAATATACACATGATGGAAAAATGGAAAAACTTCCCACATAATGGATAAACATTTAATGTCAGCGTAAGAAATTATTGTGTTGATCAAATATGTGAATTTTTTTCGTTATGAAGAGTAAAGTATTATATATATATATATATATATATATATATATATATATATATATTGCTACAAATTCTCCTCTTTCTGTGAGATTCAATTATTTTTCTCATTTTCCACGATGATTTAGAATGATGACGTTTAATTTGTGCGCGAAGTTGAAGACAAAACCAGCGAATATAAACAGCTTGAAAAGGATGGATGATCTCATCCTATACTGTTTGTTGTCGTTTCCGTGTGGAAAAAAGTCGAGTAAAAATGGAAGACGTTTTATAAGATTGTGAGAAATGACTGCACGCAAGACACAGTTGGGTGACTGCTCGACACGTTCGATCGTTCAATGCTAAAGGATATGAAAGACGGTCGATCGGGACTCGATATATTACAGTTTATGCCACTAATTCAATGATGCATTCGTCGAAGTGCAACGCAGGCCAAACTGCGTTCATGTAATGAAATGTATAATGTGAGTAGGGGTTTTTTTTTGGGGGGGGGGGGAACACTTTAGGCCTTCAGGGTTTGCACTCTGAATCGTAGGGTTTGACTGATCGACATGAAACTTTTTCTGTAGACGCAAACTTATCCAACTTAACTTAGAACTGTATAGTTTTGTGGTTAAATTGGTTGGACCATTTTTGACAAATACTGATCTCGAAGTTCAATCCCATAGGATTATGGTGGGCGGAAAAAAATGAAAGATTTAATCTCTTCAAAATAATTCGAATCCTCAAATGGAAACAAAAAAATGATACACATTAGGAATATGTATGCAATTCGGACTTTCGGAAAAACATTTATTACATTATTTTCTTCAAAACGGCTGGTCCGAATCGCATACAAATGTTTAATAATCTGTATTATTTTCGTGTTCACATTTGAGAAAAATTTGAATTATGTTGGAGAGATTTTAGTTCTCAATATTTTCAACCTACTCCCAGCCTAATCTGATGGGGTTTTAGAAACTTTGAGATAATGTGTCTCCAAAATGGTCCAACCGATTTGATCCAAAAACTATACAGTTCGTGGTTCCAAGTTGGATAAATTTGCGTATACAGAAAAAGTTTCGTGTCGATCGGTTGAACCGTGCGACCTGTGCAGTGTACACACAGACAAAAAGCTCTATAAAAGTCGGATAAAAATCTTCGCTATAACGCTCATCTAAATATGAACAAATAAAATAGCCTACCTGTATTATTTGAAATTTCGTTAAATCTGTCTATGTTTTCCCTTCGCTTAGTACAAAAGGTCATGTACCATGATTGTCTCAATTAGGATGCCTTGTTGCCAAATAATTGTAGTTAATCTCATTATTGCATTGCTACCAATTAGTGTTGGTTCTACGTAAAGCCGTACAATGCAGAGACTATGATAACGCTGTCTACCCCGCCGTGTATGTGTAGACCCAGAACCAAATTTCTACATCTCTTTTCCTCAAAAACAATTATTGATCATTGGTAATCTATGGTATAGTTGTTTCCATGAAAGAACAGTTCATGTTCATTGTATTGGTACTATCAAAATCAACACATCTAGAACATAAAAGTAACACATATATAACACAAAATAACATACAAATAAGAGAGGATAAGAAATAATATTATCATTATTTTGTCAAGTTGGTCTCAGGTACCTTTTAAAGCTGTATCTGAGGAACCTGCTTGGCAAAATACGTCTCAAAATCTGAATTTAGAGGCAAAAATGGTCATCAAAAGAAATTGTTTCTACCCAGGTACCATACAACCACTGGACGCCACTCGCTGCTGGGTATAACAATACGACACTGGAGCAAGTTACCAGAATTAAAAATGAGTAATGTAGAAACACTTGAAGAATTCAACCTGGCTATAGGTTGATGAAGAAAAAAATTGTAATCATCTTCACGCCACTGATAATTTGTTATTGTCCAAGTGTGTAATAAACGAACTATTCTATTTTATTCTATAATACACAACATAATTGGGCCTTCATGATTTCCACAAAACAAACAAAGCTGGCTTTTTGTCTGTGGATGTATAAAAATGAAGGTTTTTACTTTTTGACTATTGATAAAAATAAAGACATGTTTTAGGAATATATAATACATTCAATTCATGAGAAATTTCATTTATTACGGTTACTGTAGAATGAAGATGTGATCTGTCAAGGATTACGAGAACAATTTGGTAAAGAGTTAGGAAAGTGTTCAATTCAAGTTTGGTTCAAATATCTGAGAAATGGGTAAATTGCTGAAAAGTTTAGGAATGATATAGTTTAGTTAATTGTTAGTTTATGTAGTTTACTGTGGAAATTCGTCTATTGAAATAATGGAACATAAACATCACCTGTGGTATTTCTAGTGTATCATGAGTTCTAAGGACGATATTTATGATAAGAAACGCAACCAGTAACAAAATAATTACGCAAAATTGATCAATATTTACCATTAAATTTTTAAAATGAAGAAATGATCATTTCTTCATAGTTTCGTTTAGTTTTAGAATGGTTTTATTTAGGAAATCAGATAACATACAGCTATTGTTGGGTTTCAAATATAGTCTTGTGCATTATTATATTTATAGTATAGATTATATTATCATTTGCTATAAATAGATAACTTTGATATAAGGGCTGAAGTTTTCAGAAATACTTGAAAAAGTTTGGCCAAAGGTTTCGGTAAATGAAAATTAACCATTATGGTCTACCCATTTACTCTCGTTAATTCATGTGTGTGTATTATGATATATAACATCCCCTGTTGAAGTGTGCTTCAGTGGGGGAAGGATGTCCGCAGAATACTAATGAGAAACTATATTGAACATTTACATAAAAAACATCTCAATTTGAGAAAAATTATACAGCTATTCTATATAATTGCAAGACACTTCAGCATAACGTTAATTTTAAAATGTGAAAGCTATTCGAATCATATAGGGCCTGAAATAATCAAATATCTCAAATTATAAAATGACCTGAAATTTTACTTGATCTAAATTTTACTTGGTATGGCAATTTTTGTTTACAGTTCACTGAATATTCAAACTTTTAAAATTCTCTCTTGAAATATCGTGAAAACGGTTGTTGGAAACTGCCAGTGTGTAGGACATTTTGTTGAATTTATATTTTAAAATAATATATATATATATATACCGGTATATATATATATATATATATATATATATATATATATATATATATATATATATATATATATATATATATATACTTTTCAATGCAAAATATTTTGTGTAGGGTCAATTTGGTAATTTGTGACTACGAAGATTTGAGGTCAAAATAGAAAAACTTGAATAACCCAAAACCACCCTACGCATACCATGTTTGTATTTATAATTTTATATGTGTCTTCCGAACAAGTATATAAAAAAGTCCCAAGCAGATTATCTGATACCAATACATTTGAATAATGTTATACACATTACCAAAACATTACCGGTATGTACTCCTTTTGTCATTTTCCCACCACCTTATGTCTTATATTTGACCCGGCAACCAAATACCAACTTATAACTTGAAATATTTCAGCAATAGGTTTGCTGCGAAGGATGTGAGTGTATATCACCAAGAGTTGAAAGGTCAACAGGCCGGATGAGTAAGCTATTGTTTCCTGTGTATTGTTGTCACCGATCGCTTCTTATTGTAATGAGTGGAACAACCAGACATTTGACCTCAACCTTGAACTCCTTCACGCATAATCACGGTCACCAAGACAAATCGGTTATCTCAGATCGTAATCCAGAAATAATTCGAACTATTACTCATTCTCTCTTATAAATAAGGTTAGGCCTAATCAGTTGATTGAGATAAATAAATGTTGTATGTAATGACTATACTAACATAGTTTGTCTTTTGTGTTTCAGATGAATATCAATTCTCAAACCGATCCTATTGCTGTTACACCTTTCCATAATTCAACTCCAAACAATTTTACTCAATTCCAAAGTCTCAATTCCCCCTTCTGTACTTTGACCTCCTGTGCTTCGATCACATATCAATATTTCCCTGTATCGAGATCGATAAAATATCGAACAGTAAGTACACTTCAGGCTCGTTCATCTTGAATCTCGCGCCATCCTTTCCTGGCTTCTCATTGGTTGAACTTCTTCGAAGTAACCAATGAAAACTGATAACGTCACTTCAATCTCGCGCCATGAGTTCCGATTGGCTGACCACTTCAAAAAGAACCAATGGGAACGCTAGTGTTACGCTCCCTTGTCATTCTCAGGCCCGGTGTTATCTTATACGACTGGACGGAGAACTGATAAGGGCTTGTGGCATGTTGCATCTTCATGTGGTGACGTCAGACGAAAGTGGAAAGATGAGCTGCACTTGAACGCATCTTGCACTAATGCATAACTCTATGATTACATCTCGCGAAGCCACCTCAGCATCTCTCGCTCAGTCTCATGTTGCAAAACAACTTTTGTAATTGCAATTTGGAATCGTTTAGAAGTTCTTACAAACAGAGAAGCAATGAAGAAAGGAATGATTTTAATAAGTAATGATGGAGCGTGAATTTTCAATATGGATGAAACAAATAGAAACGTGAAATTGAAAATATTATAATTAGGAAAAAGTATGCCTATTTTATTAGATAACCAAAATGGTATGATGTCTAAATTTAACAATTTGAATTTATAAAAGGATTCAAGACCATTCTGATAATTCTGATATGAGATTTGATTATTTGAATTGTATGTGGTTTGAACTCCTAGTTCAACAAATGGTTTGATGTAATTGTATATGATGTAAATGTAAATGATTTACTTATCAGTTCAAAATTGGGTCATATATCAAATTAGAGACAATGTTACCACTTCCTCTACATAATAAACTTTATCAGTAGCTGTTGTCAGTAGAAATTTAAATTTAGTATATTTATGAATGTAGGTAAAGGTTTTGATACTAGGTTTGAAACAAAGCACACTACTCGAGAACCTTATTATCACCAAGGTCAAGTCTTTTGATTCCTTTTTTTGTAAAAACCATGTAAATATTTGTGTCGAGCTTTTCTTCATGTGTCAGTCATGTTCCCGGGACTCGAACCCTGTACAGAGTTTTTGGGAACCGAACTCGGCCATGGGCTTGGAGTGTGTTTAAAAAACCTCCGAGAAAAAGAGCGATTACATAAATATGTTTATTTGTGAAAGTGATTGTAATTCAATGAAATGTCAATAGTGGTTTCGACAGACTTTCATCGATTTTAAATTAATATCTTTAAACTGGGTTGATAGTGTTTTCAGTCCAATTTTTTTTATTGAATTAAAATAAAGTATAGTTCTTTTACTTGAATGATTTGTATATAAGTGAAAATGTTGTTGTTTTTCACGTGGAAACATTGACGTATTTGTAGTCAAAATTTCTCTAAAACTTCAAGGACACATTAACATTTGAAAAGAATTATTTACCAGAACTTGAAAACATAAATGTTCCAATGAAAGAGTAAAGAAGGAGCGTCATTGAGTTCTGATGATACATCACATATTGTTAAGGTAATTATGTATTACTCAAATTCCATCAAACATTCTCAAATACATGTTCAAAATATCATGTATTCAAAATTGCATGATGATAGGATCATCAAATCATTATCATGATTAATCAATCAGCTATTCAATATAATTATTAATAAAGAGGGAATGTTATTCTGAAATGAATATTGAATTGTATTTCTCATTTTCCTATTTGTCATTATTTTGAGTTTTTTATTTGAGAGGGAGACTTTATTGAGCGTCCAGATGCGTCTATGAGAGGCAAAGGCTGAAAAGAGGGGAAAACATAACCCGCGTTTTTCCTGTGTCATTGTATATGAACCATTCACTACATCAACGTATGGCATTTCAAAAACTGAAAACAGAGGTATCTACGTTATAGATTTATTGTGGCAGTTCACTATAATGTCATATAATTTCCATTACTATATAAAAGCGAGGCCAGGAATAATTGCAATACATAGTATTCAAGTTAGCTATTCGCCTGGGATTGTCAAGTCCAGTTAAACTTATTTTGAGAGTTAATGAAACCGATTGCGTTGTTAACCGTGGTGATAACCTGTTTCAACTCCTAGTTAGAGTTACTCCCACGTTGGTAATTTGAGGATTAACTTGTTAATTACCATGAGATGATGATTTCTAGTTTTCTCTGAAATTGGGGAAATGAAAATCGTCATTATTCGTTAAAATCTAGTTTCTGGGTTGTGATGTCCTTCAGCACTTTTTACTCAAATGGTTTGAGATTAATCAATTGACTTTCCACTAACATACTGATGAAAAATCGGGCCATACTTGTAATTTTCTAAATTTATATTTTAAAGATCAGGTATTTTTGCTCAACTATTATCTTGAAACCAAAACTTGAGAACTATAATTGATAATACCAACTCAAAATCGTGAAACAACAAAAAGATGACGCTTCTAAACAGGTCTTTGCTTTAATTGGCGCACATTGATTATAATGCAAGATTTCGATGTTTATGAAAAAAAAAAGCTATTCTTTGAAAGCTTTTATAAAAATCAAAAATTGTTGAGAATATTAACAAATTGTACCGTTTACACTTGTACAGTCCTATCTTCAACAGTTTCGTCATGAGAAATAACGCACACAAAATTCAGTTCTCATTATTCAGAACAGTATGAAATTGAAAATGTTTCCAAGAATTATCTAATTATAGTCACTCATAACTCATTTGTTTTACGCGCGCACCAGTTTCTTACAAATACGGGTACAATTCAAAATGCCAGCCCTTTTCGCCACCTCTTCGTTATAAATGTTGCATAATACTAGGCTTCGAACCCAGTACTTCTTATCCACAAGCAAGCCACCTTGGCACGGAGAGCTTCTCATTATAAAAATCTCACTTCTCGTATTGGAACACTCTGAAATATTTTCCTTTAATTATCTTCAATTCAAATAATATTTATGTTCTAAAATATCTCGGTATTTTGCTTCACCCTTTAACAGGTGTGAACACTTCCAAAAACCATTCCATCATATCCTACATATTTAAAATTAATACAGAATTGTTTATTTTACTTTTCAACTTTCTAAACTCCTCTTCTTTATCATAACGCACTTCTCTCGACATTCAAGAGTAAAATACATAATACCAGCTCGTTTGGATTATTATCCACCTACCCCCCCCCCCCCCTCCCCTACCCCCCTCCCCTTATCCAGCACACAACGTGGGTCATTGCGATTTATAGCTAGGGGCTAGCTAAAAGCTCTATACTCGCACATTTACTTCGACCGTTGTTCTCTCGCCGAGCAATTCTCATCTACATTGTTTTCATTGGCCCTAAAGCCGCGGGGTGGAGGGGAAGGGGGAGAAGGTGTGGAGCATAAGGGGTGAAACTCTCGATATGTCATACCTTTTAGGTTTACTTGTCGGTTTTTATAAAAGTCCGGAAATTTGACTTGCATACGTTACATCACAAATTTCTTTCATATAAAATGGAGAAGATATAATTTTATAATATTTTAATAATTCATGCAAATTTTTTATAATTT